>JAJIBD010026078.1:0-24821 GCA_021461705.1 Cryptotis parvus | reverse complement strand
AAAAACAAACTTTAATTTGTTGCAAGTCCCTTTACCAGCAATTAGTCTTTAATTTTACTTTTCATGATCAGCTATGTTAGGGAAGTTCTATATTTTCAGAACATTTTGTTGTCATTCACCACTTTGAATTAATAACGAGATTTAGTTTTCACACAACTACGCACTATTTTTTAAAATGTGTCAAAAGATCATGGCCGCCTCTACTGGGAGCGAGATCAGACTTCTTCGGCCAAGACCCTGAAGGAAATAGTTTGAGTATACTCTTCTTCTATAGTCCTGGAAGCAACTAGAGGATGTCATTGGGCTACATTGGTATGTGATAGGGTCCAATGGAAATGTTACTTGGTGCCCGCTCGAGCAAATCAACAACACCAAGTGATCAAGTGATCAAGTGTTCCCGGAGTGAAGCATTGAACTTAAGTTACACTAGCACAAATAGTACGTATGAAAGATGTTACTGCTGCCCGCTGAACAAATCAATGAACAATGGGAGGCAAGGGATATAACTGATAGTAATATTAACAACTTCTGTTGTTCAAAAGATATCTATATAAAGTAATATATACATGCTAAAAATAAGTATTTAATCAAATGTTCTCAAAATTAGCTATTTCTAAAATACACAAAAGAACATATAAAATTCTGTAAAATGTTAAAAGGAATCTAAAATGGAATTGAATAATCTGATTTAATATAAACGGTCACCTCATTAACTATTGTGGAAATGTGAATTAATCAAAATGCTAAGGCCAATTACTAGAATGAAGAATTTCAAGGATTAATGAGTAAATACAAAGTGAGCAAATGTTTGAAGTAATTACTATTGCTGAAGATATGGAATATTATATCTATTAAAAATCACTGTAATATATATACATGAACATCAGTTTTCATGTTTTATTAATTCTCATTATCAAAATAAATATATAGATAAGTGTTCATCAAAAAGCCCATCATATTTATAGCACCAAATAATGTCTCTATTTATATCAAAAACAGACAAAAAATTTTAAAAATGTTTTAAAGTACATTTGTTGGATATATTTTATGAGCCTATTGATACTGATACTGAACATATTTATGTACCATAATATGAATAAATATTATAGCAATATTAAAAATCAGAGGGAAATATAAAATGATCATATTGTATAATACTATTTCATGCATAGTTAAAGCATAAACTAAACTCATGTCATGAACTGAGAGTGCGAAGGAGCATTTATTTTGGAGTGGGGTGTAAGTGGGATAAAAAGAGATCCGCTGAGATTCTCATGAACCTTTGGTCCGTATCAAGGTGAGTCAGTGATAACCATTAGGTTATTTTTTTGACATCTTAGAAATATTTTCTGGGAAATGCCTAAAGGTTCACAGAATACCTTGTAGAGGAATGACCTGAAAATCCTCCAGAGAATTTGAATACAGTAATAAGTTCTGGCTCACATTGGTCGTTTAGGCTGGCAACATTTTGCAAACATGTCAAACTGACTGAACTGTTTTAGCCAGTGGTGGTCCTTGACTTGTGGTAGTAGTTTGGATGCATTTTATGGAGGAGCTTGTGGTTAAACTGAAAACAATATGTAAAAAACATTAGATGTGTCCCTTTCCCCTTCCCTTTCTCTCTCTTTTCAATTCTACTCTCTCTGATGAGATTTTTTGGTATAATTTTATTTTTTTAATTTTTCAATGGCAGGATTTCACTAGTGCCAAACTCTTGTGTTCTAAAGAAATGGTAAAATAGAATTATACACACATATTTTAAAATTTTAAAAACTCTTTTCATAGAGTTTTAGATTTAACTATAAAATGGAGTTTGACCTCCCAAATCCATTTTAACATGTAAACAGTTTATTTTTTTGCATTTGAATATATAGCTAGGCATACTTTTTAAAATAAAAATTATGAATGCTGTGAATGATTTAAAAGATATATAGATCTACAGTATCAGGAATTACTTGCGCGTATTATAATGCCACCAATTTACGAATAGGTACTGCTACACCATGATTTGAACAACATGTAGAGATATTAAGCAGACTCATTTTCACTGAATGAAGTAGTCATAGCATTACCAAACATGGATGTACTAACAATATAAACCAACAACTCTCAAATAAATAACTGCAATGGAATTTGAAATTTAATAGTGATCCTGAAAGTGTTCAAGTTCAAGGTCGAACAGACATTTTTATTAAGAGTCCTAGTTTATACATACAAAGCATTGATTGCCTTAAAAGCATAGAAACCCCAAACATTTCAGTTGAAAAGACTTAAAACTCTGATTACCACATAATAGATTTAAGGCTTTAATTACTAGAGGAAATACAAAAATTTTTGATTTATATATCAAATGATATTTAGTTTAGGAGTCACAATGTGTAGAATACACAGAAAAAAAAAGTGAGTTAAAAAGTAAATGTAATATCATCAGTGGGGAAATAAATATAAAAAATAAACAAATGAAGGTTTTATGGTAAAAAATGCTAATCCAGCAAGGGACAATAAAGTGTTCTGAACCAGGATTGTTGTCTAAGTCTGAGGCACAATTGACAAAAATAAAAGAAGAGGAGGGAGAAAGCAGTGGAGGAACAGGAAAGAAAAGGCCACTAAAATAATACACTTAAAAAAGAGTTTATGGATATTTTGGGTTTACTGCAAAGAGAGAGATATAAAGTACTAAATAGATATCTATATCTTAAAAGAACTATAATTTTTAAAAAGTATATATATCCATATCTTAAAAAGTTATATAAGAAGAATAATAAAAGAAAGAAACAAACTACATATTGAAACTCCATGGTAATTCTGATACTTATTTAAAAGCCCACCCAAATGTGCAAATTTTAAAACGTATTAGGAAACAAGAATAATGGTTTGAAATGTGAGATGGAATGGTTTGTATGTTACAGTATTAGTGAAATGACTACTGGGCAGTGATGCTACAAGACAATTCCTGAGGTCAAAGCACCTACCACTTCATCAAAAGCCATTATCAAGTCGTCATCAAGCTTGTTTTGATTATTCTTTCATTAATGAAAGAAAAAAAAGTGCAAAACCACTCCAGGTAGATCTGTGTTTTATGATGATGATGATGGCGATGTTGATTTGGCGCTTGATGATGATAATGATGATGGTGGTACGGGATGATATCAGGAATTGCCTAGGAATTAGCCTCTGTGCTGTTTACATGAGATGCCACTCAATCAAAGCCGGGTTAGCCATGTCTGCTGCAACGCCTCTACCTCCTATACTATCATGCTGGCCCCTTACAATGGTATTAATTAGAAATGAGTGAAAAAATGAGAACTTTATAGTGTGAATTTTAAATATAAGTAAATATTTTGGAAAAAAGCTGTTAAACTAGTAATTGTATTCACTGATTCAGAACTGAAGGAAATAAGAAGCATAACAGCAATGGAGAATATAAATTATTACTCCACCTAACTTGTCCCTATAATCTAAATCTTAGTTTCAAATCAAGACTCATTCTATGAGGGTCTTTATCTGTTTATTTTAGTAAGAAATTCTTTTCGAATATTTTATTATACCACCAAGAGATATATAATTACATAGATGTTTATAATTGTGGTTTTAGTCATACATTGTTTCAGCACCAATTCTTCTGACCAGTGCCCCACCTCACCAATGCCCCATTCCTCCTCTCCCCTAGCCTCCTCTATGGAGAGTCTCTTTATCTTTCTCTCACTCTCTCTCTCTCTGTCTCAAGAAAAAATTTGGAGAATCTGACCTGAGCAGGGTAAGATTCCCATAGAGAGTCAACCTTTAAAATTATATGATTTAATACTCTTAATTGTGAGATGCACTTTAGCAATAAATCCACCAACAAAAATCTGAAAAAAGTTAAGACAATCATTATAGGACGTATAGATTACAAAATATCCTTGGATCATTGAAGTACTGATAGAAAACCTAGGTGAAGGGAGCTTTGTTTTTATTTGTTTGCTTGTTTTTATTAGCTTATTTTTGAATCATAGAAAACACACAGTTATAAAGCTACTTAAGTGATTGGGTTTCTTAGTCATTTAAGGCTCCCAGCATACATCCTTTCACCAGTGTAAACTTCCCCACAACCAATGTCCCAGGTTTCTCTCTGAGCCCCTTTGTGGAAGGCAAGGCTCCTTTTCTCTCTACTTTATTCCTTCTCTTCTAAGTGCCCTCTTTCTTTCTTTTTTTTTCTAAGTATTTTGGGCATTGTGATATGTGATAAAATAAATTGAAGGGACACCTAGTATCATTTTAAATACCTTTCAGCACCAGATCTTGTCCAGAGATCTTGTCCAGATGGATTTCTACTGTTATACTGCTCCCTTCTCTATACTAACTGCCCTTTGCACCAATGCACAGTTTTCGTAAGATTCCAACAGTGGACTAAAAATTTACTCTTGATTTTCCTTGGTCTTAAATATTAGTTTCATACTATTTTTTGTCCCACAATGAGTGCAGTCATTCTGTATCTAGTCATCTCCTTTATTTGAGAGAAAATAGTAATCTAGGATTCCAAGAACTTATTATTAAGTGAGTAATTCAAATAAGATCCAGATTTAGAATGTGGGAGAAACACAAATGGAAAATAGATAAAACTTGACCACAAATGGACAGTTATCTAAGTGAATCTGTATCTGTAAAAAAATGGGCTGACCTCTTCTAAGAGGCATTGTGGTTCTTATCTAGTTATGGATAAGCATGGTGTGCTGCATGAGTTAATTCACCCATGATAGAGTTAGTGTCTCAAAAACAGTAAGGGAATGATATATATATATTCCCTTAATTAAATGAATAGGAAAAGTGCAAAATCATCTCCCTATATATATATATATAAATAAATAAATAAATAGTATATATATATATAGGTGTATACCTATATATGGTGCATACACAGCTGTGCTCAGGTCTTACTCCTGGCTCCTTTTATCATCAAGGGCACATAGGGATCATTTTACTGAAATGGCTTTAGTACCAGATGAGACAACAGGATTGAAACCACCACTTAGTGGCAACAAGGTAAGCAATTTATCCACTGAACTAACTCTATCAATTCCCCAGAATTACAATTATTTTTACTGTACCCTTGTCTTCCCAAACACACCTTAATATTAGATACCTGTTTAAAAGGTTCCTCTGCAACCCTGGAAGAGATCCAGACTCATCCACCTTAGACCCACAGCTGTACCTGTTTGGCTGGCCCCACGGAAGCAACCCATGGAGCTTGACCTCCAGTAAGTGGGATTCCGCCGGCCCCGGCGGAGCCAACATTGTACTAAGGGTCTCGCTCTCACACGTGTGGGGAGAGACCACGCAGGCCAGACCTAGAAAGTGGAGATTTGGGCTCTGCCCTTCCTCTTGCCTTCCATGCCAGCTGCCCTGGAAGAGAGAACACCACCCACGCCAGATCTACAGGTCCGTTGGCACACTGCTGCAAAGCTGCGGTACGATATTCTTGATAATATTGATTTTGGGATAAGGTCCTTCCCATGGATCTTTTCTACATTTATACATTGAAAAGTAGCTCTAGACAGGTTCTAACTGCTACTCTTTCATCCCAGTAAGCCTAGCAAGTAGCCAGGAGCAACTTTACACAAACTTGATCAGTTATCTTCAACGTCTTGACCCAGTTCCCTCAGGAGCTCCATCCAAGAGAAAAACCTGATCTTTCCCCTTGAAGTTCTCTTACCAGAAAATGTGCTTTCAGATGAGAAACTTCTGACTGAGAGTACACTCACCCATATGGCAGAGCCTGGTGTTTAATTCCTTGTTTTATTTATTATGCCCAAAACTAGTAAATAATTATGGACCCCAATTCCATGACCTGAAGTATATTGAGGTTTCTTCCTAATCCCAAGCAGTTGCCTCTTGGGCCACACTTGCTTGTAAATATGGGACATATGGAGATGTTACTGTACCTCGTTCCTCGAGCAACACGGGATTAGGCAATGGGAAGATAGTGATACAGTGATACTCCATTTTAAAAATACAACCTAAAATATGGCTTAATTTTCACAAGTTATACTCCACATCCTCAAATCTAAGTTCTTTAAAGTACATTTTGTTCCAGGAAACGCTCACCTTATCTTTTAATTGAGATTGTATTTCTTTAGATTAAAAATATTTTCTTAGAGTTTGCATTCACTTTGGTGCTCTGTGGAAATAAGAACATAAAATTCAGGTTGCAGCCTTCAAATTCTCTTGAAAACTACAACTTTCTTGGCATCAGAAATTTCTCACTCTATGTTGTTTTATGCAGTCCCTATATATAGACAGTTTATGACTCTTGTAGATTAAGATATTTCTCAAGCCCTCAGTGACTATATGCCTCCACTGGGATAGTGCAAACAGGTTTTATAGACTCCACACATCATGCTATTTTTAAAATAAAATCCCAGAAATTAAGACTCTCTCTTCATATAACTGCGAAATGTTGTTATTACTAGCTGCTTTCTTAAATTTGATTCTGCAAGCCAGCTAAAGTTCATGTAGATAAAGTAAAGTTAAAACTACATACAGCCAATATTAATTACATTGTGGTCTCTGTGAAAGATTATGCCTTGGTAAAAGAGCTTATTCCTATTAAAAATTTCAGACAGAAGATCAATACGTAAATCACTCACTTGAAACATGGTCTCAATCTCAGAATAGACTACCCTTTGACAGACTTACCATAGATATTGCATATATTTACTACATGAAAGAGCTGTTTGAGCCCTTTATATAGTAAATATATGCAGTTATAAATTGAGACAATAGAGATTCACTATATAAATGAGGTCAAAGTAACACTGTTTCCACTTTCATTCCCTATTAAAAATACAAATATGCACATAAAACTTGTCAGATAACATTTATTGACAGCATCACCTAATCCGCTGAACTTTAGTAACAAATTTTTTTCACTTGAGTCATAAGTATATAAAGGAGCATCGACACACTTATTGATTTTATTTCCAATTTCATATACATTCAAGAATAAATGGAATGAAAGATGATCTGAGATTCAAGAGATGAATACGAATAGTGATTAACTCTGGGAATAATTTTGAAATAAATTTTATATTTTTACAGTTTTATTTTTGAGGAGAAATATGTGAGGCAACTATTTGGAGCCTGAGAGAGGCATGGTGATAAAATCAATTGTATTTATTATGGTCTGATCTTGTTTTTAATTTCTGCACTTCATGTTGTGCCCATGCTACTGGCAATGATTTGAGCACAGAATGAGGATTTCGGTGACCTTATCACTGGTCATGGCCCCAACAAAGCCAGTATAATTATTTTTTAAATGGACGTTTTTTTTTAAAGTTCAGTAGTCTGGGAACATTTATTTCTTCAAAGACTATGGTATTTAAATTTGAACCCTCCAAGATAATTGCATTAATATATGAAACCTATAGAAAGTACTAAGTTCATGCGAGGGTAGATCCCTTTGTTTTTAATACAGTGCTTTATTAGACAGCTGAGTTTGCTTCTACTTTATCTGAGGATACAGGAAAGAGTTTGTAAATATGGAAAGAGAAAAACTTTCAAAAGCTAAACATGCCGGTGTTCCAAAATTCCCTAACCAACAGAATATAAAAAATGTAAATATCTACAAGCTTATAACCACCGATATATTGGTGTTTCTTGCCTATAAGACCTCAATGTACCAAGATAGCCTAAGCATGGTTCTGGGTGAAATTTGCCCCTCCATCTTGTCATACCGGAGTTCTGTCATTTTTCTCATAGATTTCTATGCTGCCCCTAGGCACATGAGCTGGACACATCAAGTTTACCAGAATCTTCACTCCAACTTTTCCTCTAAGTCTGCTCTACCTTTTTTCACTCGAACCAAAAATTTTCCAATGTGATTGTTCCAGATAATTTGAATAAATAACAAAGACTTAATAATCTGAGCAAATGTCATATACTCACCCTTTATTTAGATATTGCATTTTAATCATGTCATGTAAATTAAATATTCATCCAGTTAATTGGCCCATACCCTTTCCTCCCCCTTTAATGTAAAATATTTTAATTCTTTTTGCGATATTCTGTTCTTCTGTATACCAGAATAGTGCCACCATATAGTGATAGCAATTCAATAAATATTTCTTTGAATAAATAAAATAAATGAAAAAAGTAATTCTTGAACTAAGGTTTGTTTGCAGACATACCAGTGGATTGTAGCCACAGATGCCTTTGGCCTCAAGGTCACACACAAGGCACTGCTGGCATTGGGCAGATAGGTATGCTGGGAATAAAGTTTAGAGTATCACATAGGTAAAAATTCACTGAGCTGTACTTGGTAAATATATACCGTTGTTGTTGTTGTTGTTGTCTGAGGCAGTAAATTAAGAGTTCAAATGCAAAGAATTAGCTCTGTGTAAAGACCAATTCAAGAAGATGTGCATAGTAAACTTTTAAAAAAACTATTATGTACTGACCATGAGATATACAAAGATGTGCCATAATTGGGTCTCAGCCATACAGTTCCAGTACCCATCCCTTCAATTGAAGGTTCCATATTCGCACAACTAAGGGCCCTAAGATGGGCCCACCTTACGCCCAGCCAGCCTCTATATTATTAGGTGAATTTTTACTTTTTAAACTCTTTTCTCTTGTCTCTTTTCTTTCACTCTTTCCTCTCTGTCTGTCTCCATTCTTCTTCTCTACATTGTGGCTAGCCCTATAGGTGACATTTAGGGGTTTATCATGTTTCTTTGTGTATTGGAATGTTGCTGAATTTTAGTCTTATACTAATGCCATTTCCCACAAAGAGTAGAACACTGGTATATGTTTATATCACAATCACGATCACGATCTTCCCCGTTGATCATCTATTTTGGCATAGGAGCGGGCACCAGTAATATTCCATATGTCCTGTCTCATGCCAGTAGAGCCAGGGGCATCAGCCATTACAGGAACATAAAGAGCCTCAAACCATTATATTAGGTCATTCCCATGACTCCAATATAATTCAGCTACTGAATTTGGCATATCAAATACAACACGAGAAGCCTTTCTGCTGCTTGCCGAGCTTGGAGGTGTAAACTTTAAAATACCTCTAAATAAAGCATTACTGATGAACCGCTCAGATGGGCTGGTCCTGGCTGGGTGTAGTTCTGATGAGAGGGAAGTCCAAACGTGGGAAAATGGCGGCGCCTGCAGGAGTGAGTGTGGTCCAGCCTTGTTGTGAGGCCATGCCGAGGTGGTGGGCCAGGGCTGAACCCTTATGCCCCAACTTGCCGGATGAACGGCTGGGCACAGGGAGAGCGAAGAATAGCTCTGCCCCATGTCTGAGAGTCCTTGGAGTGCAATACCCGTTTGACTGATTGAGAAAAAACTGCTGCAGGGTTGGTGTGTCGATGATACCCGGATCAACAGCCTGATGTTTATATTTACATTAATGAAAGCAAACGTTCAATATTTACTTTCCTTCTGACTAATTTCACTCAGCATGGATAGTATCCACATGACCACCCCATTTGCAGATAAATTGTATGGACTTTTTCTTTTCTGATAGCTGCATAATATTCCATTGCAATGATGTACGAAAGTTTCTTTAGATAGTCTTCTGTTCTCAGGCACTTAGTTTGTTTCCAATTTCCCTTGCCATACTGTGAATAGAGCCGTGATGAATAAGTGCTGCAGTGTTTCTGGCTGTTTGTTTTGGCCCCCAGAGTATATTCCCAGTAGTAGTATGGGTCGATTAGAAAAATTTCACATATTAATGAGAGTCAATATCTTAGGTTTTGGAGGAACACCCACATTAGTTTACCAAAAGGGGCTGGATCAGTCCAATCTTCCAACAGTTGATGGAACCTTTTTCTTCTCCTCGGGCATCCAAACCAGCACCCAGTTGTTCTGTGTTTCTTTGGATGTGTACCAGTTTCTGTGGTGGTAAATGTGATTCCTCATTGTTGTTTTGATTTGTGGGGTCCTGATGATTAGTCATGAAGAGTACTTTATTCATATGCCTTTTGGCCATTTAATTGCTTCTTTTGAAGTTTCTGTTCATTTCTTCTCCCCAGTTTTTGATGCTGTAGTATGGCTTTCTTCTTGTAAAGTTCTACCAGTGCCTGATATAGATCATGTATATTAACCCCAGATCAGTTTATTTCTTGATGAATATTCTTTCCCAGTGTTGGCTAGTCTCGTACTCTGCTCAAATAATTTTTTGGAGGCAGTTTTCAGCTTTAGATAACTCATTTGTTTATTTTTGTTTCCATTTGTTTTGGTTGTGGTGTGCTCTATCTTAGAAGATACCTTTAGGGCCGGAGCGATAGTCCTAGCTGGTAGATCAATTTTCTTGCATGCAGCTAATCTGTGTCTGACTCTAACATCCCATGGTGTCCCCCCTTAGCACAAGCTGTAGTAATTCCTGGACATCACAGCCAGGAATGAACTTCTGAGCAAGAAGAAGAAGAAGAAGAAGGAGGAGGAGAGAGGAGGCAGAAAGAGGAGTAGTAGCAGGAGGAGGAGTAGGAGGAGGAGGGAGAGAGGAGGAGAGAGTAGTAGGAGGAGGAGGAAAGAGGAGGAGGAGGCAAATACAAAGAAGAAGAAGAAGAAGAAGCATTAAGAATAAAGTGTTAGCTGTGGCTTAAATGAAGAAGAAGAAGAAGAAGGAAGAAGAAGCAGCATAAGAAGAAGAAGAAGAAGAAGAAGAAGAAGCCTTTAGCTTTGGTGCTGTAGAATGTTTGATGTACCTTATAAATTCATGTCCATATGGTGATTACAAACCATTTTGATCTGATTATTGTGCATGGTGTTAGGGAGGGAGGCTTTGCTCATTTTTTACATGTAACCACCCAGATTTCAGCACCATTTGTTTAGCTAGATTTCAGTTCACTCTATTATTTTTGCTCCTTATCTGTTATTTGGCGATTTGTATACTCTAGAGTGTGTTTCAGGATATTCAATTTTATTCCACAGGCCCACAGGTCTGTTTCGCTACTCAATACTATCTGCTTTAATTATGACTGCTTTGTAGAGGTGATTCACGCGTGTAAGTTATACCTCCCATCTTTTTTCCTATATTATGCTTAGCTGTTGTCTGGGTGCATTATTTCCAAAATTTTAGGAATGTTTTGTTAATTTCTTTGAAGAACGCTATGCCTGTCCCTATAGTAACACTCATTAAATCTGTATAAAGCCCTAAGTGAGGGGACATCACTTTTATACTGTTAGAATTCTCAATCGAAGAAGGTGAATGTGCCCCCATTTCAGGCACTTTTTATTTCTTTTGAAGTAACATTTGTATTTTTTCTTGTAGAGATCCTTCATAATCTTAGTCATATGTGGTCTTCCTAGTTATTTGCTTTCACTGGCGGCAATATGAATGGTACCCTCATTTCCTTAATATCCTCTTTCTTCTTTCTTCTTTTTATTTGCATATTGGAAAGGTTGACTTTGGATATTATTTAAAATTCTACCGCTAATTATAGGATTCTATTACTCCAGGAGCTTCTGATAGAGAGTTTAGGGTCTTTTTAATATCATGTCATCAACAAATAGTTACAACTCTTGACTTCTCCCTTTCTATCTGGATGCCCTAATGTCCTTTTTCTTCCTGAGTACTATATGGCAAGTACACAAGCACTAATATTAAATAGAAACAGCAATGAGAGTGTGGAGCTCCTTATCTTCTAGCCCCCATTCTTAGGGGAAAGGCATTCAGTTTATCCCCATTGAGAATGCTTTCTACTATAGACTTCGTAGTATTATTTTGATTACATTGAAGAAAGTTCTTTCACCCCATTTTTACTGAGATATCTTTTATCATGAAATATTGTATCTTGTCGTAAATCTTTCTATGCACTTATCGATATGGGATCATGTGATTTTTATTTTTTTCTTATTGATTTGATGTACTATGTTAATTGACTTATGGATGTTGGAGCTCATCCTGTCCTTCCAGGATGAATCCTACTTGGTCATGATGTATAATCTTTCGATGACTCTTTGGATTCTATTTGCTAGTATTTTGTTGAAAATATTAGCTTATCTGTGTTCATCAGGAGATTTGGTCTGTGCTTCCAATTTGTGCTGTCTCTATATGCTCTGGGTATCAGGTGCTATGTGCTTTGAAGAAATCTATTTAGAAGGTTTTTGCTTCTTTTTTTTCCTGGAAGAATTTGGTGTAAGGCTGGGAGTAGTCCTCTTTAAAGCTCTATAGAATTTACTGTGAAGCAATATTGGTTTTGGGTTTTGGGCCTGGGTACTTTTGATTAATGATTCAATTTATTTGATGGGGATAGGGTTGGTTCAAGCTCTTCCAAATCTTTGCTGCAGCGCTTGGTAAGCAGATATTCTGCAAATTTTTAATTTCTGCTAGGTTCTCTTGTTTCATGGCATACAGATCTCTCAAAATAATCTGATAATCTTTTGAATTTCTGTGGTTTCTCTTGTGATGTCCCCTTTTCATTTCTGATTCTATTTATTTTGAGTTCTTTCTTCCTTTCCTTGCGAGTCTTGTAAGTGGTTTATCGATACATTTGTTTTTCAAAAAATAGCTCTTGTTTCATTTATCTCTGCATTTTTGGGGATTTCATCTCGTTGATTTCTACCTAAGTTTTGCGAGGTTTCTTTCTTCCTGCCTAAGTTGGGCTTTGGGCTGGTTACTTTCTAAGATCTTAAACTCGTGAAGTCAGACATGTTTATGATGGCCTTTTCTTCTTTTCGGACCATGCTTGCAGAGCTATGAAATTTCCTCCCAACACTGTTTTCATTGTTATTCCACAAGTTCTGGTAATTCATGTGGCCTCGATCTCATTCGTTTCAGGACTTTGGATTTCCTTTGATTTTCTTATGATCCGCACTGGTTGTTCAACAGTGAACTGTTTAGCTTCCAGGTGTTTGGTATGACTCTCCATTTTTCTATATAATTAATTCTTATTTTCAGTGCATCATGGCCTGAAAAATAATTGGTTACAATTTATATCTTCTATGAGGTTAAATAAGTGTTGAGGAATACTCGCCTGTGCATCTGGCTCTGGTGTATAGGGCTCTGCAGGTGCACTGATAAAATGTTCAATATTTGGTTTTGTGGCAATGAAATGCTCGTATATATATTATTACTATCCCTCATGCTGCCATTTCTCTTCGTGTAAGATCCAATACTCTGCTTGGTGAGTTTCCAATTTTGCTGATCTCTCAAGAATTGGTAGAGCAGAGAAGAAGCTTTTTGTCCAGCAGGTAGGGTGTCTGCCTTGAATGCAGCCAGACTTTGTGGAAGGCTGGTCAGGTCAATTTAAACTCTGGTATGCCATATGGTCTCTGTGCAGCTGCATGCGTAATTCCTGAGTACAGAGCCAGAAACCCCTGAGCACTGCCGGGTAAACCCAAATTGGCAACATGACTTGGTAGGGCATGTGAGGGTCTGGAAATTACATGAGTGTTGTAAATGTATTCCGTGTAGCCGATTAGCAGTTGTTTTTGTGTATGTTTCTGGCCCCTGATTGGGGGCTATATGTTTAAGAGTGTACTATCTTCCCAGATATGTGTATACATTCCTGATTATTACAAAGTGACCTTCCCTGTCCCTTTTTGGAGTTTTTGCAGCCTGAAATCTACATTGTTTGATATTATATGGCCAACCCTGGGGCCTTTCTGGAGTGATTATTGGAGTGAAGCGACTGTTTTCAAGCCTTTGAACTTTGAGCCTGGCTTTACTTTGATTGCTCAGACTATTTCTTGTAGGAGAAGAATGTTGGTTAGCTTCAATTTTTGATCCATTTTGGGCACTTTGTCTATCTTAAATGGTATATGTAGACCGACATTGCGAGAGATTATTGTCATGGAATTTTGTGTCATCTTTCTGTACAAGTTTATTCCTCTTTGGTGTATTATCTTGTCTTAGAGTAGCCTTTCCAGCCCTTTTTTTTAAGGTTGGTTTTTGTGGCTATGAAGTTCCTGAGAAGTTGTCTATCCAAGATGCTATGTATCTGTCCCTTAAATCTGAAATAGAGTCTAGCCAGATAAATACCTATTGGTGCGGCCTTGATTTCATTGATTTTTTTACTATATCCTACCACTGTCTTTTGGCTTGGAGGGTCTCTTCTGATAGTTCTGCTGGATATAACTTTTGTATAAAATTTTTTTCTTTGATCTTGCTGCTTGAAAAATTATGTGTCTCTATCTATGGTCATCCATATTATGACTAGATATATCTCGGTATCTTTTATTGGGGTCTATTCTTGCTGGTATCCTTTGGGCTTTTGGAGCTGGATGCTGCATCCTTTAACTCTGGGAACTCTTCAGCAAGAGATTTCCTTGTTTTTTCAGTTCCTATTTCCTTGGGGTTGACTTCTTTGTCCTTCCCACCTGATGATTCTTATGTTGTTCCTCTTAGATCTCATCCTAATGTGGGCTGTTCCACTGCTGATCCATTTTCAGTCTTTTCATCTCTTGCATTTCCTGAGTGCTTTCTGCAGCTCATTCTCAATCTGACTGATTCTGTCTTCTTTACTGTCATACTGCTGCTGAGAGGAGCCCCCATTGCCAGCTTTTTTATTTTACCTGAGATTTTTATTTAACATATTTCTGTTTGTATTGCTCTCTAGTTTTTACTTCCTCATTTCCTGTAATTATTGACTGCCCTTTCCACTGCTTCATATTAATGTCCTCTTGTATTTTATTAATATCCATTTCATTTTGTCATTGAGCTCATTAAACATCCTCATCGCTATTTCTTCTCTCTGAATTTTTAGTCAGAGATATTACTCACTGTGTGTATTCTTTGAGTCTTTGTGGGTTGTTTTGCTTCATTCACTCTTCAAGCTGGTGATCTATGTTTTTTCCCCATGGTGCTGCTGTAGTGAGAGTGGACTCTTCTAAAAAAGTGCTTCCTCCTACCTGTCAGGTAGGACTCTGGATATGTTCAGCATTGGTGTTCTCCTCTCTTCCTCTTGTTGGATGCTTACCCACCTCCTTAGTATTGAATTCCTGAGGGGAGGTGTGCAGAGTGAAGGTTCAAAGTGTACCATTTATTTCCTCCTGCAGCTCGCACCCTGGGAGTTGTGTTTTGGTTTTCTTTCTTAATGCCTTCCTGCAATGGCACTGGGGAGCGAGGTCTACTCCCTCTGCTGCTTTCTCTAATTTGATAGTGGAAAGTTTGAAAGTAAAAGAATTCTCTAATAAAATTAGTTTGATTCTCATACTTTCAACCAAATAACTTGCTTCCAAAAGATTTTCACCTAGAACCTAGAAAGAGAAACTCAGGTATTTGTTTTCCCTCCATGGAAGCTCTTCATTATGAGAAATGAAGCCAAAGCCTTATCTTCACCCATGTTTTTCCCCAAAATCAATGTGGTGACTCCAGACTTAGCTGTTTTTATTTTCAAGCTAATATGAATATCTGTCATTGTTATTCCATTTAAAAATTTTCTGGAATTCGTTAATTTTTTTTTTTATTTTTTTTTTGGTTTCCGATAGAAGATTTATTTATTTTTAAATTTTTTACTTTTAAGCACCATTAAAGATATACAATTAAAAAGTTCATATTTGGTATTTTTGTCCTACAGAGTTGCGAGCACCCATCCCAGACCAGTGCCCCATCTCCCACCACCAATCGAAACCCGGTTCCACCCTCCCCAGCCTCCTCGCTGGCCGCAGGTTCTTTTATTTCTTTCCATTTCTCTCTCTTTTTCCCTTCCCCTCCAGACTATGGATTGCCTGAACAACATAAGTGGGTTGTGTCATGTATCTTTTTGCCTCTATTTAATGCTTTTTTTCAGTTCGGAGTTGGCAAAACACGATCCCCCCTTTTTTATGTTCATAATTCTTTTATTCTTAATGATAAAAAATCTCAAACACTTTAGCTTACTGGTCTCTTCCTGGAGTTCACATGATTTGTATATTCAACAGCAATGAAATTTTATTTTATATATTTGGTGCCAGATCTTCTGTATCCTACCCTCCTGTACACTATGTCCCATTGGAAGAAAGAAAAACAACATATTGTAAATGAGATTAAGAAAAGTAACTGCAACTTTTAAGGTAAAAAAATTTCTTTTTTTATACCATTGACAGACTTCAACCCCCTAGAATATATCCTCTCACTTGATTTTTTTTAGAATTCAAAATTGATATTAATCATGGTAAGAATAAATACTAAATAAACTATTATACCTATATGGCAAAGATAATTATACTCTGTTTAATATGGGATCATCGGATAATCAATCTGGAATTTCAGAGAAGTGGCAAAAATATGGGATTACATAAACTATAAAAAGCTTCTTTTTCACAAAATAATTTTTTAAGTAACCTAAATTTTGAAAGAAAATCCTCATTTACCCGGTATTTTATAGTTAAATAAGAGTATTTGGAACTATATTTTACTTACGTCCTTTACTTTGCATGATGCAAAGCAAAAAAGCCTTAGCTTTTCCCTCAACTTCAAATGTCAGGTAATATTTGGTAAAGTAAGTATTATTCCACTTGGCTTTTATAAATAATATACCAAGTAGGTTTATTTTATTATTATAATCTCTGTATCATTCTGCCCCAGTATCTAGCACGTGTTGTCTAGTTACATATAGCAACTCATAAGTTATTTAAATATATATACTATATTAAATATATATACTCTATATACTCTATAACCTTATTTCTCAGGTTAAAAGTAAAAAAATGTTCCTGGACTCAGATAAGATAAATATCAGTATACTTACTCAGAATTCAAGGTTCAACCAAATATTTTTTTGGTTCCCCGCTATCTAAGCCCATTCAAAAAAAAGTCTGCAAAAAAATTCATCCTGGCCTATTCAAATGAATCCAATGTGTCTGTCAAAGCATCTTTTCTTCATGTAGCTAATTTGAATTCCTGAAAGTTATCCCTATAAAAAATACACGCAAATTTCAGGGAACACATATGCACTGGTTTTAGAATGGCTTTCTTTTTCCTATATGTCATGCAAGAAGAATCAAGATTAATTTTACTTATACTTTTTAAAGTTCCTTTGAATTTTGAAATGGTTTGTGTCTACAAGAAGCATATTTTAGACCAAAAGCTTAGGAAAACATAATGCTTAACCTGGGTATGTCTGCTTCCCAATTATCTATAAAACTGTTATGAAGACAATGCAAATGTGCTTTTTTCACAAATTTAACTTATAATACATGTTATTATTAGATAGTTATTACTGTCATAATATTAAGATTCAAGTGTTTCTTATTCAAGTCATTGTAGAACTTATAGACCAGTAGAAATACTAGCACAATTTATTTAACTATATGCTTTGAGAATTAAAGACTATAAATTTCACCGAAATTTTAAGAAAATAACATTCTTATCGTGTTCCATAGTCTGTGGCATAAAGAAGATACTCAATTAATATTTGTTAACCTGACTGATTTGCATTGATTAAAGAGCTCTTTTTCGAAAAGAAACCTAGTCTTTAAGTGTATTACTTCCAGAAATAGGGCAACGTGATTAGCTCTGCCAGAATAGAATTCATAAAACTGAATTGCCGTGCACTTTCTTTTCCTTAATCATTGTACCTGTGCTGCACCTCGATGCCCAAAAAATAATTAGAAGCTCTAAGGGGGTAATCATCTTTCCTTTATAGTATCTTTAATATAGATATATTAAATGTCATTGACAGAGTACTGTTTAACATTTCTGTGCCAAGATTTTGTCTTCATTGTAGCTATGTATTGTGTTTTTATTATTTATAATAAATTCTAAAATCAAATATTAGTCTCCCAATGGTTTTCCAAATTTAGAAATAGCTCATAAATTTCTTTTAAAAAAACAGGATTTTTTAATGGAAATGGCACTAATTTTTCAGATTAAGTAAAAATTGACACTATTAGCTAAATTATATTTTCTGAACTGGTATTTTTCTATAATTCATTAGGATCTCTTAGACATTTTTTACTACTTGAATCAATATTTTCTTGTTTATGCAGTGCCAGAGATAGATCCCAGGACTTCCACATGTATAAAGCAAGTGCTCTACAAATTTTCTTAGCTGTAGTTTAAGACAAATTTGTTGCTACAATACTGCTTAATCCAAAAGTAGTACTGCTTAATACAGTACTACAATACTGCTTAATCCAAAATTTTTGAGTATTAAATAAACATTGCACATATTTTGCTAAAATACTGAGTATTTCATAGTTTTAACTGCTAAGAGTTAGTTTTAGCATTGTGTATCCTATGATCTTGCAGATTTTCATTGTGTAGACACAGTTTTTCAATGTAGAGAGTAATGGCATGATTGAATAGTCATTTTTCTCCTTGGTTTCCATTAATTATGACTTCTCTATTTTCATCTCTTCTTATTTCACTTGAGGAAAATTCTATTTATGACGTTCAATGAAGTGATGAGAAATAAAAAATCATTTTTTACAAAGAACTTACTTTTACATGAGACATGTTGTTAGATATAGGCTTTCTATTATTGCTTTCATACACAGGAAAATGTTCCTTCCTAATCCTAAATTTCTGGAAGCTTTTGCTAAGAAAATTGCAATGGAGATTTTACCAAGAATTTTTTCTTATATATATTGAAAACATCATATTCCTCTTAGCTTTATTAATAATGTTAATTATACTGATTGTCAGACATTAGAAGAACATTTTCTGGTATCAGGATCAACTTTTTCTGTTATACATTGTCAGATTATATTTGCTATTATTTAGGTGGAAATTTTCTATATGTTTATTGAGCTTTATTATTTTTCTACCAATATATTTTCCTAATTTTATGTCATAGTAGAGGCTATAATTCTGGCAAATCAAGAAATTTTTCACTTTTCATAGAGAAACATATAGAATTGACATTTTCTCCAGAAATGTTTAGATAAATTTACCTGTGAATCTAGTATAATAAGGTATTTTTTTTTTGTTTTTTAAGTGAATCACCATGAGATAGACCATCAAATTAAAAAACCTGTTCTAATTAATGGACTGCTGTCATACAGTGTTCCAACAACCATCCATCAGGCAAATTCCCAGTACCAGTGGCCCCAGATTCCACTCCACCCACTTCGTGCCTGTAAGGCCAGAAGTTCTCTATCTTGTCTCTCTCTCTTCTGTCTCTCTCTCTCTCTCTTCTTTTGTGCATTGTGGTTTGCAATACAGACACTGAAGGGCTTGGCTATGTATATCCCTTTACCTACTTCAATACTCAGTTCTGGTCCTAGAGTGAACATTGTCCACTAATATTGTAAAACTGGTCCCTTCTCTTTCTTACCTACCTTCTGCTCCCATCCCACACACTTAATGTGTATATTCCAATCATTGAGGTCTTCTGGCCTGTTTTCCTGGTCTTGGATATTACTCTCAATAATATATATATATATATATAGGTATATATAGTGACAAATCAATGCAGTCATTTATATCTGCTCCTCTCCTGATTCCATGGCAATCAAGTATGAGCAAATTTTGCTTTTCCTTTTTCCTAATTGCTGCACTGGCTTCTGAATAGTGCTTCAATGAAACTTAGAAGTGGGCAATGTTTCTTGCTGTGCTGATTTTGTACCCCCAGGGTATATACATGCACGTGGTATTGCTGGGTCAAATGGGGAGCTCAATTTCTAATATTTTGAGTAATGTACATACTGTATTACTGAAAAGCTAAACCAGTCTTACCAACAATGAAGGAGAGTTCCTCTCTCCTTGCATTCACAATACAACTGGTTGCTTCTTGTACTTTTCGATAAGTGCCAGTCTCTCTGAGACTATACCCATTGTTGTTTTGATTTGCATCTCCCTGATGATTAGTGATGTAGAAAAACTTTTTTTCATTTGGCCTTTGGACATTCAAATTTCTTCTTTGAGTCACTTTCTATTCATTTCCTCTATTGATAGGACTAGATTGTTTTTCTTGTAAATTTCTACCAAATCTTATATAAACATAGTAACTCCTTTAGCTCAGCTGAGTATCGTAGCAATAAATTTTCCCTCTCCATGAGCTATCTCTGAATCTTAGACACCATTTCTTTTGAGGTGAAGAAGCTTCAGATTCATGCACTTCCATCCGTTTATGTTTACTCCCACCTACTTGGTCATGGTGTTTCATCTTTGAAGATAACTTGGTTCAGTGTCGTGAAGACTCTTGACTGTTTTCTTTAATGTACAGTATGGATTCGTGCATGATGCTGAAGTCTTATTTTTTCTTTTTTGAGTCACACCTGGCTAAGCCCAGGGTTACTTCTAGCTCTTCACTGAGAATTACTCCTGGAAGTGCTCCTGGGGGGCTATGGGATACTTGGATTAGAACCCACGTCGGCTTCATGCAAGACAAAGTTCTACCCAGTGTGCTATTACTCGCGCCCAGTCCATGTTAATATGAATACTGTGTATGGTTAAAAAGAGGTCTGAGTTTATTTTTGTACACATAGAAGTCCAGTGTTCCTGGTGAACCCTATGTTTAATTTGTGATATATATAAAAGGATATTAAATTTATATAATCAATTGATAAAAGGGAAAAATTTTATATTATCAGATACCAGAAAACAGCTATAATTAGCTATAGAAGAAAATAATCTTGTGAGAGTAAATTATGCAATAATACTTCTACTATAAACTGCAATTAATAGCCACAATAAAATGTCTTTTTCACTAAATTATATTAAACTACTTTGTAAGTTATTTAATTTATTACACACACATAATAGGTACCAGTACTCATTCTATGAAGTAACAATTGCAAGAAAATATACCCATTTTCAAAGATATGGTTTTGTAAATATATATAGTGATTAAACACTCTAAATGTATAAATTAAAAACATTAAGAAATAAACTAGTTATATCCATAATAGTTATGTGTATTTATGCACCAGTTATGTAGTTTAGTACAGCAGTTATGCAGCAGTTATGTGTACCCAGATCGAGAAGTCAACATGATGAACCACTTAAACCTGAGCCGCGCAGGAGGAAGAGAGAGCAGTATGGAATGCCTTCAAAAAGCATCGGAAGTTAATAATAAATAGCAAAAAGACAAAGAACCTCCAGCTCCAGTTACTCTCTTCAACCCACCATTCTCCCTGCATTAACATATGCCTCAGAGACCAGCCCTACAAAAGCAGGATGAGAATGCTATTTAGGTCTCCCAAAGACAAATCAAAAGAGCTGGGCGTTTGGAATATCACAACTCACTCCAAGTGGGAGATGAACTGGAGTTCCCACCCACGCTGCTGTTCCAGAGTTAGAGTCAAGAGTTTCATCTTTGCTTATGGTTGTTCTGTATGTTAGCTTTGAGTTATCAGGAGAGCCATGCTTGCTTTGCTTGAGGCAAACAGCATTTCTCTCTGGTCTAATTACTTAGAGATCTAATGTGGTCACGCTGAAATATACCTGTAAGATCTAGCTAATCCTAAGTGATGATTGTGGCATCATGAAAGAATAACATGATACCAGCCAGTATAGAATACATGGTCAAACAAACTGCCATTCAAACTGTCCTCTCCTCCTATCTACAAAGTGACCTGCAGGAGGCAACTCCAGGCCAGATGCAGAGGCCCTGGGCAGGTGTACACTGCAACAGAAACTGGACATAACTAAGGAACTGTGGTGAACATGATACTTGAAAGCTTTAAAGCAAAACAGGGTGATCTAATAGTATACAATAGGTGAGAAAGAATTATAATATTGGTGGTCTAAGAATGGAAACTTACAATTTGAGGTATCAAAACTGAGTTAAAATGCAACTTTAAGAGAATACTAATTTGGCAAAAGCAAGTGGTAGTAAATTTATATAATACAGACTGGAAGAAAAAGGCAAAAATTTAATAACCTTATATTAAGTTCAAGTCTTTGGCCATGAAATTTAATGACTCTGGGATGGAAGAGTAATGCTGGAGTTCAGGTAGATAGCAAGTACAGTGGGAAAGGTGCGTGCTTGCTCCTTGCATAAAAGCAGACCAAGGTTCAATCCCTGGTACTTGATGGTCTGCTTGAACTTCCGTAGAAATGGAATCACTCAGACCAGCTCCACAGTAAGCATGAGCACCCAGAACGGGCCCAAAACAAATTAAAAAAAAAAGTAAAAGAGGAGTGCTTACCAAAAGGCAGTTCTTAGAAAAATAATAATCAAGAAGCAGAGCAATAGTACGGTAAGGTAAGCTTTCCCCTGCAAGTGACCAACCTTGGTTGAACTCTGTGTCACTATATCCACTAGCACCACCAGGAGAAATTCCTGAGTGAGCCGTATAAGCCCAAAACATTCCCTGGGGTGTGACACACAAAAAGAAAAATAATCAAAGTATTTAGTGACCAATAGAAAATTGTGGCAAATGATGGCAAGTCACTTAATTACTTGATCACTGAATCCTGCTATTCATCGATTTTGAAATGGGAGCTGGGCTGCCAGTAACACATTTCCATTGACCCTATCACATGCCAATGTAGCCCAATGGTAATCAACTGGTTTATTCCAGGAATGCGAAGAGAGCCTCAAACCGCTTCCTGCAGGGTCTTGACAAGGAAGTCTGACCATCTTGTAGGTGGGCGGCCACGTGATCTTTGTACATCCCATAGGATCTTCAGTCGGTAATGGCTCTAGTCCAGCGGTCATCTCAAAATTGCATGAAATGGTCCAGCCCATTCGATTTTTTTGATGCCTTGGCAAACAGAGCATCCCTCGATTCTGGAATAGTGATAGAGGTCGAATTCCAGATTCCTTCTCCCTTGAGTGAGGCGTGATATTCCCAAGTACAGCTCTTTCTGATGCCTCTCTGGGGAGACAATTTAATAGCATTCTCATCCTGCTTTCGTAGGCCCAGGCCCTGAGGCTTATGTTAATGCAGGAGAACGGTGTGGGTCTAGGGAGAGCCCGGAGCTGTAGTGTCTTTTGTCCTTTTAGCTATTTCTTCAATGCCTCGGAAGGCATTCCCATGCTGCTCTTTCTTCTGCAGCTCAGGTTTTAGGTCATTCATCATGCTGTCTTCGACCTAGTACAGCCATAACTGCTGCATTCAGAGATGTCTGTTCAATGAGGGAATGGGGCCTCTAAAGAACTAGTTCATTTTTCATGAACATAGTTTTATTTAGATCCATCTATAGACCTATCTTCCCACATTCCTCTGTCGAAGTCATCAGCATTTGTGCCTCTTGGCTAAAATTTGGTGTTATTAGAATCCATATAATCAGTGAAGCGTAGGTGGTGTAGCTGCAAACCATCTACCCTTCACCCCCTTCTTCCCCATTTTAATTCATGTCGATGATCTTCTCGGGGTGGCTCTAAGAGTTTTGTGAAATGGTATCACCCTGTCGAACCTCCTTGACACTGTTTTACTTCCTTTGTAGAATGGTGAGATCCTGGTTGTGAATCCATAATACAGCTCACTGGGCGATCTTACGGCATTGAGTTTGAACAACTTGCTTATTAGTTTCATGACCGCCTCCAGTCTCCATGAATCAAAGAAGTTTGCTTTTTTGTAATGAACGTGAGACAGAAGCAAGTATCTTGTACTCACTACAAACTTAAATGAGCTTGGCTACCATGTGGATATGGTCGATTGTGCTTTTAAAACTTTCCCGGAGTTACCCACTCGCGAAGGCTTGTCCTCATCCTTAGTGTTCTGCCAATCCTGTTCAGAAATGACTCCTGTTGAATAGCTTGTAGATGACAGACAGCCAGTGATGGGGCAATAGTTGTTTATGTCGTGGAATGTCTCTTCCTTCCTGAACAGTAGAACTGTTCCTGCTGTATTTTCCATTGGGAGGACAACTGGTATTCTGATAGGCAGCGTGTGAAGAGCTGAGCCAGTGTATTGATGAGTAAATCGACGGCAGATTCTTCAGGTGTTCGGGTCTGACTTTTTATGTGGGACCTCTTCTTTACCAACGAGATGGCATGTCGGATTTTCAGAAGGAGAACATTGGGAAATTTATTATTATCCATCTGTGTAATTTGGTATGTGGGCAGGAGGTGATGTGGCTCCTAAAGAGATTTGGGAGTAGAAAGTCATGGATAATTCTCTCCATGGCCTTCCTGGAAGATGGGATAGGGTCACCAGGGCGTGTCGAGGGCAGTCATCTTGGTCTTATAGTTGGCGGGTGGACAGGCGGGTGGGAGGCGAATAAGCTGTTGCATGGCTTACCGCTGCATCTTTCAGTATTTCTGCTCTTCTTCTCTTTGAGGTCTTCTTTATCGCTTCTACACCTTGTTCAGCAAGCTTGTATGTTTGCATTTAGTCGCCTGAGGCTCAAGTGCCTCGGCCACGTTGGTGAATGAGATCAAGAGTTTCTAAAGACAGCCGCTCCCTTGTGGCTTTCTCTCAGCATTCTTCGCCAGCAGATCGCGGAGGTGCTGAACCAGTTGGTTGTATTCTTCATCGATGTCATCAATGGTGTTATCTTCCATGTTGCTGCAATGGTGACAAAGAGTTCCCAGTTTGTGGTCGTTCTGAGAGTTCTCTTCTTTAAACTTTGCACCTTTTCTCCCGGGCTCGCAGTGAAGTAGAATTTTGTATGAAGGAAACGGTGGTCCAACTTCTAAGCTTGGAATTTTGGGGATGACAGCAACATCGGATGTAATAAAACTGTCGATTGAAGATAATGTGGCTCGCTTCGGCAAGGGAACTGTCCACCAGGAGAGCATCTTTATCTTCAATGCTTTACTTTACCGCTCTGGAATTGTGAGAGCCCTATGAATGGTCTTGGTGGACATGATGAACCCAGATAGTTTCTTACCCTGTTCGCTCCATTCTAGTAACAGGTCTGGCGTGGAGTTCTTCATTGATCTTCTCGGTCCATTCCAGGTGCTAAAACTCACTGACTATGATCTTGTGGTAGCGTATATTTTTTTTATGTGAAAACCTCCAGTTCCATGTAGAATTTCACTTCATCTTCTTTTATATGTTTATGTTTG